>OX376317.1:15768633-15772817 GCA_947369225.1 Hofmannophila pseudospretella | reverse complement strand
AACCTAACCTAACCTATCCTAACCTAACCTAACCTAACCTAACCTAACCTAACCTAACCTAACCTAACCTAACCTAACCTAACCTAACCTAACCTAACCTAACCTAACCTAACCTAACCTAACCTAACCTAACCTAACCTAACCTAACCTAACCTAACCTAACCTAACCTAACCTAACCTAACCTAACCTAACCTAACCTAACCTAACCTAACCTAACCTAACCTAACCTAACCTAACCTAACCTAACCTAACCTAACCTAACCTAACCTAACCTAACCTAACCTAACCTAACCTAACCTAACCTAACCTAACCTAACCTAACCTAACCTAACCTAACCTAACCTAACCTAACCTAACCTAACCTAACCTAACCTAACCTAACCTAACCTAACCTAACCTAACCTAACCTAACCTAACCTAACCTAACCTAACCTAACCTAACCTAACCTAACCTAACCTAACCTAACCTAACCTAACCTAACCTAACCTAACCTAACCTAACCTAACCTAACCTAACCTAACCTAACCTAACCTAACCTAACCTAACCTAACCTAACCTAACCTAACCTAACCTAACCTAACCTAACCTAACCTAACCTAACCTAACCTAACCTAACCTAACCTAACCTAACCTAACCTAACCTAACCTAACCTAACCTAACCTAACCTAACCTAACCTAACCTAACCTAACCTAACCTAACCTAACCTAACCTAACCTAACCTAACCTAACCTAACCTAACCTAACCTAACCTAACCTAACCTAACCTAACCTAACCTAACCTAACCTAACCTAACCTAACCTAACCTAACCTAACCTAACCTAACCTAACCTAACCTAACCTAACCTAACCTAACCTAACCTAACCTAACCTAACCTAACCTAACCTAACCTAACCTAACCTAACCTAACCTAACCTAACCTAACCTAACCTAACCTAACCTAACCTAACCTAACCTAACCTAACCTAACCTAACCTAACCTAACCTAACCTAACCTAACCTAACCTAACCTAACCTAACCTAACCTAACCTAACCTAACCTAACCTAACCTAACCTAACCTAACCTAACCTAACCTAACCTAACCTAACCTAACCTAACCTAACCTAACCTAACCTAACCTAACCTAACCTAACCTAACCTAACCTAACCTAACCTAACCTAACCTAACCTAACCTAACCTAACCTAACCTAACCTAACCTAACCTAACCTAACCTAACCTAACCTAACCTAACCTAACCTAACCTAACCTAACCTAACCTAACCTAACCTAACCTAACCTAACCTAACCTAACCTAACCTAACCTAACCTAACCTAACCTAACCTAACCTAACCTAACCTAACCTAACCTAACCTAACCTAACCTAACCTAACCTAACCTAACCTAACCTAACCTAACCTAACCTAACCTAACCTAACCTAACCTAACCTAACCTAACCTAACCTAACCTAACCTAACCTAACCTAACCTAACCTAACCTAACCTAACCTAACCTAACCTAACCTAACCTAACCTAACCTAACCTAACCTAACCTAACCTAACCTAACCTAACCTAACCTAACCTAACCTAACCTAACCTAACCTAACCTAACCTAACCTAACCTAACCTAACCTAACCTAACCTAACCTAACCTAACCTAACCTAACCTAACCTAACCTAACCTAACCTAACCTAACCTAACCTAACCTAACCTAACCTAACCTAACCTAACCTAACCTAACCTAACCTAACCTAACCTAACCTAACCTAACCTAACCTAACCTAACCTAACCTAACCTAACCTAACCTAACCTAACCTAACCTAACCTAACCTAACCTAACCTAACCTAACCTAACCTAACCTAACCTAACCTAACCTAACCTAACCTAACCTAACCTAACCTAACCTAACCTAACCTAACCTAACCTAACCTAACCTAACCTAACCTAACCTAACCTAACCTAACCTAACCTAACCTAACCTAACCTAACCTAACCTAACCTAACCTAACCTAACCTAACCTAACCTAACCTAACCTAACCTAACCTAACCTAACCTAACCTAACCTAACCTAACCTAACCTAACCTAACCTAACCTAACCTAACCTAACCTAACCTAACCTAACCTAACCTAACCTAACCTAACCTAACCTAACCTAACCTAACCTAACCTAACCTAACCTAACCTAACCTAACCTAACCTAACCTAACCTAACCTAACCTAACCTAACCTAACCTAACCTAACCTAACCTAACCTAACCTAACCTAACCTAACCTAACCTAACCTAACCTAACCTAACCTAACCTAACCTAACCTAACCTAACCTAACCTAACCTAACCTAACCTAACCTAACCTAACCTAACCTAACCTAACCTAACCTAACCTAACCTAACCTAACCTAACCTAACCTAACCTAACCTAACCTAACCTAACCTAACCTAACCTAACCTAACCTAACCTAACCTAACCTAACCTAACCTAACCTAACCTAACCTAACCTAACCTAACCTAACCTAACCTAACCTAACCTAACCTAACCTAACCTAACCTAACCTAACCTAACCTAACCTAACCTAACCTAACCTAACCTAACCTAACCTAACCTAACCTAACCTAACCTAACCTAACCTAACCTAACCTAACCTAACCTAACCTAACCTAACCTAACCTAACCTAACCTAACCTAACCTAACCTAACCTAACCTAACCTAACCTAACCTAACCTAACCTAACCTAACCTAACCTAACCTAACCTAACCTAACCTAACCTAACCTAACCTAACCTAACCTAACCTAACCTAACCTAACCTAACCTAACCTAACCTAACCTAACCTAACCTAACCTAACCTAACCTAACCTAACCTAACCTAACCTAACCTAACCTAACCTAACCTAACCTAACCTAACCTAACCTAACCTAACCTAACCTAACCTAACCTAACCTAACCTAACCTAACCTAACCTAACCTAACCTAACCTAACCTAACCTAACCTAACCTAACCTAACCTAACCTAACCTAACCTAACCTAACCTAACCTAACCTAACCTAACCTAACCTAACCTAACCTAACCTAACCTAACCTAACCTAACCTAACCTAACCTAACCTAACCTAACCTAACCTAACCTAACCTAACCTAACCTAACCTAACCTAACCTAACCTAACCTAACCTAACCTAACCTAACCTAACCTAACCTAACCTAACCTAACCTAACCTAACCTAACCTAACCTAACCTAACCTAACCTAACCTAACCTAACCTAACCTAACCTAACCTAACCTAACCTAACCTAACCTAACCTAACCTAACCTAACCTAACCTAACCTAACCTAACCTAACCTAACCTAACCTAACCTAACCTAACCTAACCTAACCTAACCTAACCTAACCTAACCTAACCTAACCTAACCTAACCTAACCTAACCTAACCTAACCTAACCTAACCTAACCTAACCTAACCTAACCTAACCTAACCTAACCTAACCTAACCTAACCTAACCTAACCTAACCTAACCTAACCTAACCTAACCTAACCTAACCTAACCTAACCTAACCTAACCTAACCTAACCTAACCTAACCTAACCTAACCTAACCTAACCTAACCTAACCTAACCTAACCTAACCTAACCTAACCTAACCTAACCTAACCTAACCTAACCTAACCTAACCTAACCTAACCTAACCTAACCTAACCTAACCTAACCTAACCTAACCTAACCTAACCTAACCTAACCTAACCTAACCTAACCTAACCTAACCTAACCTAACCTAACCTAACCTAACCTAACCTAACCTAACCTAACCTAACCTAACCTAACCTAACCTAACCTAACCTAACCTAACCTAACCTAACCTAACCTAACCTAACCTAACCTAACCTAACCTAACCTAACCTAACCTAACCTAACCTAACCTAACCTAACCTAACCTAACCTAACCTAACCTAACCTAACCTAACCTAACCTAACCTAACCTAACCTAACCTAACCTAACCTAACCTAACCTAACCTAACCTAACCTAACCTAACCTAACCTAACCTAACCTAACCTAACCTAACCTAACCTAACCTAACCTAACCTAACCTAACCTAACCTAACCTAACCTAACCTAACCTAACCTAACCTAACCTAACCTAACCTAACCTAACCTAACCTAACCTAACCTAACCTAACCTAACCTAACCTAACC
>OX376317.1:15756133-15761133 GCA_947369225.1 Hofmannophila pseudospretella | reverse complement strand
CTAACCTAACCTAACCTAACCTAACCTAACCTAACCTAACCTAACCTAACCTAACCTAACCTAACCTAACCTAACCTAACCTAACCTAACCTAACCTAACCTAACCTAACCTAACCTAACCTAACCTAACCTAACCTAACCTAACCTAACCTAACCTAACCTAACCTAACCTAACCTAACCTAACCTAACCTAACCTAACCTAACCTAACCTAACCTAACCTAACCTAACCTAACCTAACCTAACCTAACCTAACCTAACCTAACCTAACCTAACCTAACCTAACCTAACCTAACCTAACCTAACCTAACCTAACCTAACCTAACCTAACCTAACCTAACCTAACCTAACCTAACCTAACCTAACCTAACCTAACCTAACCTAACCTAACCTAACCTAACCTAACCTAACCTAACCTAACCTAACCTAACCTAACCTAACCTAACCTAACCTAACCTAACCTAACCTAACCTAACCTAACCTAACCTAACCTAACCTAACCTAACCTAACCTAACCTAACCTAACCTAACCTAACCTAACCTAACCTAACCTAACCTAACCTAACCTAACCTAACCTAACCTAACCTAACCTAACCTAACCTAACCTAACCTAACCTAACCTAACCTAACCTAACCTAACCTAACCTAACCTAACCTAACCTAACCTAACCTAACCTAACCTAACCTAACCTAACCTAACCTAACCTAACCTAACCTAACCTAACCTAACCTAACCTAACCTAACCTAACCTAACCTAACCTAACCTAACCTAACCTAACCTAACCTAACCTAACCTAACCTAACCTAACCTAACCTAACCTAACCTAACCTAACCTAACCTAACCTAACCTAACCTAACCTAACCTAACCTAACCTAACCTAACCTAACCTAACCTAACCTAACCTAACCTAACCTAACCTAACCTAACCTAACCTAACCTAACCTAACCTAACCTAACCTAACCTAACCTAACCTAACCTAACCTAACCTAACCTAACCTAACCTAACCTAACCTAACCTAACCTAACCTAACCTAACCTAACCTAACCTAACCTAACCTAACCTAACCTAACCTAACCTAACCTAACCTAACCTAACCTAACCTAACCTAACCTAACCTAACCTAACCTAACCTAACCTAACCTAACCTAACCTAACCTAACCTAACCTAACCTAACCTAACCTAACCTAACCTAACCTAACCTAACCTAACCTAACCTAACCTAACCTAACCTAACCTAACCTAACCTAACCTAACCTAACCTAACCTAACCTAACCTAACCTAACCTAACCTAACCTAACCTAACCTAACCTAACCTAACCTAACCTAACCTAACCTAACCTAACCTAACCTAACCTAACCTAACCTAACCTAACCTAACCTAACCTAACCTAACCTAACCTAACCTAACCTAACCTAACCTAACCTAACCTAACCTAACCTAACCTAACCTAACCTAACCTAACCTAACCTAACCTAACCTAACCTAACCTAACCTAACCTAACCTAACCTAACCTAACCTAACCTAACCTAACCTAACCTAACCTAACCTAACCTAACCTAACCTAACCTAACCTAACCTAACCTAACCTAACCTAACCTAACCTAACCTAACCTAACCTAACCTAACCTAACCTAACCTAACCTAACCTAACCTAACCTAACCTAACCTAACCTAACCTAACCTAACCTAACCTAACCTAACCTAACCTAACCTAACCTAACCTAACCTAACCTAACCTAACCTAACCTAACCTAACCTAACCTAACCTAACCTAACCTAACCTAACCTAACCTAACCTAACCTAACCTAACCTAACCTAACCTAACCTAACCTAACCTAACCTAACCTAACCTAACCTAACCTAACCTAACCTAACCTAACCTAACCTAACCTAACCTAACCTAACCTAACCTAACCTAACCTAACCTAACCTAACCTAACCTAACCTAACCTAACCTAACCTAACCTAACCTAACCTAACCTAACCTAACCTAACCTAACCTAACCTAACCTAACCTAACCTAACCTAACCTAACCTAACCTAACCTAACCTAACCTAACCTAACCTAACCTAACCTAACCTAACCTAACCTAACCTAACCTAACCTAACCTAACCTAACCTAACCTAACCTAACCTAACCTAACCTAACCTAACCTAACCTAACCTAACCTAACCTAACCTAACCTAACCTAACCTAACCTAACCTAACCTAACCTAACCTAACCTAACCTAACCTAACCTAACCTAACCTAACCTAACCTAACCTAACCTAACCTAACCTAACCTAACCTAACCTAACCTAACCTAACCTAACCTAACCTAACCTAACCTAACCTAACCTAACCTAACCTAACCTAACCTAACCTAACCTAACCTAACCTAACCTAACCTAACCTAACCTAACCTAACCTAACCTAACCTAACCTAACCTAACCTAACCTAACCTAACCTAACCTAACCTAACCTAACCTAACCTAACCTAACCTAACCTAACCTAACCTAACCTAACCTAACCTAACCTAACCTAACCTAACCTAACCTAACCTAACCTAACCTAACCTAACCTAACCTAACCTAACCTAACCTAACCTAACCTAACCTAACCTAACCTAACCTAACCTAACCTAACCTAACCTAACCTAACCTAACCTAACCTAACCTAACCTAACCTAACCTAACCTAACCTAACCTAACCTAACCTAACCTAACCTAACCTAACCTAACCTAACCTAACCTAACCTAACCTAACCTAACCTAACCTAACCTAACCTAACCTAACCTAACCTAACCTAACCTAACCTAACCTAACCTAACCTAACCTAACCTAACCTAACCTAACCTAACCTAACCTAACCTAACCTAACCTAACCTAACCTAACCTAACCTAACCTAACCTAACCTAACCTAACCTAACCTAACCTAACCTAACCTAACCTAACCTAACCTAACCTAACCTAACCTAACCTAACCTAACCTAACCTAACCTAACCTAACCTAACCTAACCTAACCTAACCTAACCTAACCTAACCTAACCTAACCTAACCTAACCTAACCTAACCTAACCTAACCTAACCTAACCTAACCTAACCTAACCTAACCTAACCTAACCTAACCTAACCTAACCTAACCTAACCTAACCTAACCTAACCTAACCTAACCTAACCTAACCTAACCTAACCTAACCTAACCTAACCTAACCTAACCTAACCTAACCTAACCTAACCTAACCTAACCTAACCTAACCTAACCTAACCTAACCTAACCTAACCTAACCTAACCTAACCTAACCTAACCTAACCTAACCTAACCTAACCTAACCTAACCTAACCTAACCTAACCTAACCTAACCTAACCTAACCTAACCTAACCTAACCTAACCTAACCTAACCTAACCTAACCTAACCTAACCTAACCTAACCTAACCTAACCTAACCTAACCTAACCTAACCTAACCTAACCTAACCTAACCTAACCTAACCTAACCTAACCTAACCTAACCTAACCTAACCTAACCTAACCTAACCTAACCTAACCTAACCTAACCTAACCTAACCTAACCTAACCTAACCTAACCTAACCTAACCTAACCTAACCTAACCTAACCTAACCTAACCTAACCTAACCTAACCTAACCTAACCTAACCTAACCTAACCTAACCTAACCTAACCTAACCTAACCTAACCTAACCTAACCTAACCTAACCTAACCTAACCTAACCTAACCTAACCTAACCTAACCTAACCTAACCTAACCTAACCTAACCTAACCTAACCTAACCTAACCTAACCTAACCTAACCTAACCTAACCTAACCTAACCTAACCTAACCTAACCTAACCTAACCTAACCTAACCTAACCTAACCTAACCTAACCTAACCTAACCTAACCTAACCTAACCTAACCTAACCTAACCTAACCTAACCTAACCTAACCTAACCTAACCTAACCTAACCTAACCTAACCTAACCTAACCTAACCTAACCTAACCTAACCTAACCTAACCTAACCTAACCTAACCTAACCTAACCTAACCTAACCTAACCTAACCTAACCTAACCTAACCTAACCTAACCTAACCTAACCTAACCTAACCTAACCTAACCTAACCTAACCTAACCTAACCTAACCTAACCTAACCTAACCTAACCTAACCTAACCTAACCTAACCTAACCTAACCTAACCTAACCTAACCTAACCTAACCTAACCTAACCTAACCTAACCTAACCTAACCTAACCTAACCTAACCTAACCTAACCTAACCTAACCTAACCTAACCTAACCTAACCTAACCTAACCTAACCTAACCTAACCTAACCTAACCTAACCTAACCTAACCTAACCTAACCTAACCTAACCTAACCTAACCTAACCTAACCTAACCTAACCTAACCTAACCTAACCTAACCTAACCTAACCTAACCTAACCTAACCTAACCTAACCTAACCTAACCTAACCTAACCTAACCTAACCTAACCTAACCTAACCTAACCTAACCTAACCTAACCTAACCTAACCTAACCTAACCTAACCTAACCTAACCTAACCTAACCTAACCTAACCTAACCTAACCTAACCTAACCTAACCTAACCTAACCTAACCTAACCTAACCTAACCTAACCTAACCTAACCTAACCTAACCTAACCTAACCTAACCTAACCTAACCTAACCTAACCTAACCTAACCTAACCTAACCTAACCTAACCTAACCTAACCTAACCTAACCTAACCTAACCTAACCTAACCTAACCTAACCTAACCTAACCTAACCTAACCTAACCTAACCTAACCTAACCTAACCTAACCTAACCTAACCTAACCTAACCTAACCTAACCTAACCTAACCTAACCTAACCTAACCTAACCTAACCTAACCTAACCTAACCTAACCTAACCTAACCTAACCTAACCTAACCTAACCTAACCTAACCTAACCTAACCTAACCTAACCTAACCTAACCTAACCTAACCTAACCTAACCTAAC